>ML119657.1:591047-635489 GCA_003788565.2 Ascobolus immersus RN42 | reverse complement strand
GAAAGGGAAATGGGGAAGGGCGGAAGGGGATATACATACCGATGATAGGAAGCGGTATGGGAACATGTATTTTAATACTGTTCTTGCGGATGGAAATGGGGATGGCAGTAGTATCTCGTATACTCAGGGTCCATACAGGCACACTCCAACAAGTCATATCAGCACATTTTTCCTTTGTCGAACAAGTTACGCTTTTCTTATATCAACTTGGTACTACGGAACATACCTCTCCTTATACTGTCCTCTACTTTATCACTTAGTATTCCTTTACTCGTAGATAGTTGTCCGATTTCTTTCCTCGCCATAGCTAGATAGGCTGAATGCGATTATGATTTAAACAAAACAAAAAAAACCGTGCGATTCTTTGATTCCACATACAATGAACACTCTAACACGCTTTTAGGCACCCAATACCCCTTTAACTCTCTACCCACACCCGTTACAGTTTCGATCCCGTCGACATCGGTGGAAAAGTATTGAATCCTTTATAAATCGCCCCGCAATCTTCATAAAACAAAAAACACAAAAACATTTTCATATAATCGTACCGTTATACCCCCCTCCAACTCTGAAAATCGAAGACACTAACAAATAGTAGCAACCTCACATCTTCCCTCCCCGCATCACAATGAGCCATTCCGTCGAAGCGACTGCTGCCGATTCTGCTCGCGTGGCCTTCGAGCTAGCCACACAGGTTGACCATCGGCACCGTCATGAGTTTGCAATGTCACCAAGGCTGTTCGACCAACAATTCGACAAACCCCAAGCCGAAGGGAAGCGCATCGGGAGTTACATTTATGAGAGTCATCTAGAAAGCAACAGCATCCAAATTGCCGACTACGGTAATCTCGCTGTTATGGTTCGGTACAAGTCGACCAAGGAAAGAGAATACTCTAAAGATTTCATCGCGCTTCCGTTGGGTGCTCTACTTGAGCCTCATGTCCCCCCGGAGAAGGCCGCCCGAATGCACCCGGACTATCTTGCATGCCTCGCTGCTCATGCTGCCCGTGGGCACGAAATCCCCATCCACAGTCGCTCAAAGGAGTCCAAGGCTGCATTGGACAGCACAATGCTCATCGTAATGGAGTTCCCTCCTCTCAGTGACGCATACCCGACGCCAATCCGCCTCCTCGCCGGCGACATCAATCACTACGGTCTATCCCACATCTTGTACGGCCATCGAGAGCTGAGGGCTGAAGGCTTCACGCCCGACAGATTCCTTGACGTTCTGGCCGTTTATTTGAGGATGGCCGAGGTAGTTAGGGTGGAGTATTACACCGAGGAAGAACTGGCAGCATCAAAGAAGGTCGGTGCCCAAGTCAGTGGAAGCGAAGCAGAGGGCCGTCTCGAGAGCAACGCCGAAGAGGTCTTGAACCACACCAGCCCGAACACTGGCGCTGTGCTAGAGCCCGTCAGGCCAGTCATCAAGTTTATTTACTTGCGTGGTTTAGGATCCAACCCACTCCTTCCGGAGAGGGCTCTCCAAGACCGGATGACTGAGGCTAGGAGAATTTGTGAGAAGAACGGCGAGGAGGAGAGTTGCATAAAGCTCGTCATGTCTGACTACAGTGACGACCGCCAGCACCCCCGCTTCAACCAGATCTGCACCATATACAAGGAGGAACTTCCCATTGACTACAATGAGCTGGGTTACTGGAAAGGCATCCCGCTGACCGAGAAACGGAAGGAGCTGAACAGAATCAAGGCAGCCAAAAGGGAGGCGGCGAAGAACGAGAAGGCAGCGAAGCAAGAGAGGAAGGAGAGGGAGAAGGCGGAGAAGGCGGAAAAGGTGGAGAAGGCAGAGAAGGCGGAAGCGGATAGCTCTGAGCAGAGTGAGATTCAAGTGGAGCTCCGCGGAACCAGTGTGAAATCCTCTATCTTTAATGGTATGGATGTTTGCACCGAGGACTTGGACAAGCAGGCTGAAGCGGAGAAGCTTGATGACGAGAACGATTTCTTTGAGTTGAATCCAGCGGGTCAAGACCAGGGAGCGCGTCAGCTGCCACCGATGGAGTAAAGAGCTAGCCGGCGCAGCACACAACGGGGATGAGAAGGGATGGAGCTATACTAACAACTTCTTTATTTGTTAGGTCAATTAATTACTCGTCGACTCCAATATTCGCACCTCAACAAGATCAAGACGAGAAATCACGAGAAAGAGGCGCTCTTCAGCCAACGTCAAAGAGCGCCCTCCCCTTTGTACACCTAGTTTCGGAAGGTTGTACGCCAACGATTCATTACTTCGGCTTCTTTTGATGTCCGGGAGTCGTTGGGCTGATTCTGAAGTAGTTCAGATCAGCGAGGGGGGGGTAACGACAAAACTGCAAAGGGTTATAACTTTGAATACAGGGTGGTTGAAAAAGTTACTGGGCTGCCTTAGTTGGTAAGTGCGTTTACCCCAAGCCCTTTTAAGGTAGGTCACTTTTTTGCGACTTTGGCTCGAAGTTCAGTTGGCCTGTTCGAGTCGTGGACGGATGTATCCGTTCATGAGAACAGACGAAAGTTGTAAAAGGAATTGACAGTAGACAGTGTATACTTACTTATTAACCTATCTATTATGGCCTGCCAGTGCGAGGTGAGAGCTCGAGCATGATAGAAGTGCGTTCATGAGGGGAATCCACTCGTTGAGCTTGAGAGGACTGAAAAGCTTCAGGTTTCGAGCAACGGACCGTTGGGAAGCTTTGAGCTTTGGCCGAAGAGGAAGCATAGAGGGTTTCCGTATTCGGGTCATGGTAACCGACAGGAAGTGAATAAAGCCAGTCCATGTTGAAATCCTCCTCCTTCGCCGCTGCGATAACTGTCCGACATTCTGGACAAGCTCCACCCGCGCTCGGATATGACCCATCAGGATGAGTAGTATTGCCATCCTTCTTCACACTGGCATTCGTTACTCCCGCTCTGATGCTAACTGGGGAAGAGCCGAAGAGTGGCATTGGTACAGAGTCCCTGTGAAGAATCTTCGCGGCTTCAGTAAGTCGTTTTGCGCATGTTGCGCATTGCGGTCCCATATTTTTATCCCTATTACGCTGAGAGCAGTTTGGGCGACGAAGAGAATAGGAAATTCTATGTACCGTGAATGCAGAAACCACCGTATTTAAGTGTTTGATTGTGACAGGTGGCCTTAGGAAGGCCGGTATGTAAGCTCAATCATATGATACCCGACGGAGAATCACCCTTCAATTTACACTACCGTTGATGACATTTGCGATCACAGGCGTGCTTTACCACGCAACAAAATTCCCCATCTCCGAGAACAGAATACTTTGGGCACCTATGCTCGGAATTCGTAGGTAGCAACTGACGCGAACTGCACCCACAAGAACCAACAGCCGAACCACTACCGGCAAACAAGATCCTCGACACGGCAAATCCACGCTCAAGTAAGATATAACCGCAGAAGATACAACTGATAAGAGCAGAAATGAACACTAAAAACAACGGACATACAAGGGATTATATAAGAAAGACATCAAGACTATACAAAAAGAAGCATAACAGCACGATACAAGAAAAGACTCTTTGCACCACTACGCCATTGGTTTCTGCGTGGATAAAGGTGTACGAATTTGACAAAGACAGAATCTACAGTAAAGCTTCAAAGAACACTCATCTCTTCAAGCATGTCAGCCATGTCTTACGAAGGATACCACAAAGTCTCACGCATTGCCATATTGCATGCAGGAACAGCACGATAAGCAGCCGTATACACGTAATCACTCACCAAACAAAAACGAAAAACGAGAAAAATACAGCAGAAGAGTCTATGGTCTACATACGTCTGGAATGTCTGTAGGAAGCACGGCTTACAAAGGGTCCACAAGAGTATAGTAGCCATGTTACTTTACACAATGGCGATCAACATTGCACGCAAGGAGTCGCTAAAGCAAGAGAAGGCACGAGATACAACAAAGGAAGCCGCACCAAAGTCTATGTCTTCCTCAATCGAGGAGCCTCTCGGAAAATAACTTCCAAGTTTGGAGCACGAATGATATCAAGAACCGATGGCCGTAGATCAAAAAACGAGAAGCTCACACATGCAGATAATGGAGAGGAGGAATAGGGAAACGTTACGAGATAAACACAAAATCGAGTGCCATAATCTAGATATTCCATATCGAGGAAGTGGAATTGGTTACTTGGAGTACGATAAATATCGAGGGCATTCACAGTGCATCACGAATCGACAAGTCCAAAAGGACGCATGTACGCAAGCAGTCATTCAAGTCAGAGAGACCAGGAGATGGTACTAGGATGGGACACATAGGATATCAAGTACAGCCAAACGTTTGAACTCCCCTGCCTAATAACCTTGCACGCAAACAAGCATTTCCGGCACATCCCACATGAACAAAAAAAGAAAGCTCCACGTCTGAATACACTGCGTGGAAGCAAGAGGATGAAGAAGGATCTAGGATATTAAGAGCAGCACATACCCGAAAAGTAATTCCAGATGTGGCACGCGAGGCAACCAACCAAAGCTGATAGAAGTACGAGAGGAAATATCAACAATCGGGCACGAAGCATTTCAGATACAGTCAGAAGGGATCACAAAACGAACAGCGTGCAGGCTGCGCATACAAACAATCTCTATAAACAATACGGGCAGGAACAAAAGAAAAGCTCAGGCTCTACGTCTGAATGCACTTCGATGATGAGGCATATCCGTAACGCCCGAGAAAAGAGAGCTACACAATCCGAGTACGAGAAACCTCAAAGAAAGCTGTCCATCTGAATACACTTCGATGGTGAAGCACTCCGATAATCGCATATGAGGAACTCATGTTACGAACATTATTAAGAAGTACTTAAGTAAGAAAAGCTATTATAAACTTCCCAACGGGCAATTTGCATTACACGTAGGCAGTCGTTCAGCGCAGAACAATACGAGAAAAAATGAACAATGATCCGAATTCTGGCTATTCCTCATTGAAGAAATTGCCACCGGAATTTCAAGCATGGGCTACGAGAAATCCAAGAACTGCCAGATAGCATCCTAAACAGAGAAGGCACCCGCATCCCGACAAGCACTACGTCATCCGAGAGAAAACGAGCACGGGGACAAAAGTGTGGAAGCATTCAGTCTCCCGCATATTCGTCGATCATCCACCAACTCGGGGTCGCCAGCGTAGATCGTAGAGTCTGATAGATATTGAGAGTAAATACAGTACATTACAAAACAGCACCAGTGCAGATGCATGCATGTAGACGTTCGTGGCATGGATATACGAGAAGATTGAAGATACTCAACAAGTGAGCATAGAATTAAGACAGAGTATACGTATGAGACACAGTCAGAAAAAACTGGGAATAGAATTTCTCACACGTACACAGACCATCACTAGACTCAAATGCAGAAAGATACACGGGGAGGAATCCAAACATAAGAAAGCTGGCAATGTCAATAGTATACTTCGATCAAGAGTTAGGACATCTAAACATGTGATACGAAGTTTACGAGAACAGCCAAATACATCTCCTTGTTGCACGCAAAATATTACGTACACAGAGAAGAAAAGGTCACGAGTATGAAAGAAATCAAGTCACTATACTTAGTAATCTAGCTACTCCTCTAGCTCTAGGACTATCACTTTCATACTGGCTTTCGGAAAGTACTTACAAAGAACGGTCCTATCAGATCACCAAAACGATAATCCCACTTACGTGCGATTTCGCAAAAGAGCTTGTTCAGCGAAAAAGTACATGATAAGAAACAAAAAATTCGTCCATATTGCGCATGCAAATACGTATTCCTGGACCGAGAAACAGATCCTAAATTTTCAAGCATAGGATACGACGGAGGGGTCGTGAATGAAGCCAGACCACGGCACAAGCCCCGCTGCGAGCAAACAAAGCTTTGCAGCAGCTACAAGACAAGCAGGAACAAAAAAAGCTCCGAGAAGGACATACTCCAAATATTCCTCGAGAAAAAGAAGTTCCAGGCACAATGGCCTACGAAGGATGTCAAGAGCGACCATATCTTGTAACACGCCAGCCCAAGATGCACGCAAATAGGTAAAGAAGCGGAGGTGCTGCGAGAAGACAAAAGGAAAGTCTAACGGCTATATAGTACAAAAAGACAATCCCTGTCATACGCGCATTATGTAATATAATTGAAGAAGCAAAAGGGTGCAGTACTTGAAGATACAAAGAAATCTTCCCACCTGAATACACATCGATGCAACGACGGACAACTATAACATGAAGGATATACTTAAGTATATATGAAGACCAACCAGACTTCACCAACAGACAAGTGCTCCTTTTTGCACGCAAAGCGATGCAGAAGGAAAACAAGCCACGCTTACGTGAAGGCACAAAGAAAGCATCACACCCGACTCCATTTGATTGAGCCAAGAATGACACGAAAGATTTAAGAAAGTATCAAAGGCAGTTGCTCGCAGTACAGAAAGACAAGTGCACGTGTATATTTGCCGTTACGTATACAATCACCCGAGAAGCAAGGAAATACGAGCGAGAAATCTACCAAAAAAAAGCTCCATACCTGAATACACCTTATCGAAGCCACAAAACCAACACGAGATCTATCGATATCGATAACATCCAAAGTAGATTACAAAATGACAAAGCTTGTCGCACGCAAAAGTCACTGACGCGAAAGGGCAAAAGAATATACGAAGCAAAGCCCAAAATCCGAAGTACGGGATCATCAAGCACGTTTGGACGTTAAGAGAACGTTACCACGATAACTATACTCAATTATCACCGTTCATTCACGTAAACAATCACACCAGATGCAGAAAAAAGGGTACGAAAAAAGAGAAAGGAAGCTCTATCCCTGACTCCAATCACTCGAAGCAAGAATGATACGAAGGATACCTATCAAGAACAACCAGACTTCACCAAAAGACACACCAAGTCGCTAGCACGCAAAGCGTTGCGGTCGAAGAAATGGAGCTACTAGTACGAGAAGACACAAAGAAAACTCCACGTGGCCACATCTGAATACACCACATCGAAGAAAAACCACGAAGGATATCAAAAGCAGGATTGACGCTTACAGTACAGAAAGATCAGTGTACCGTTACGTAAACAATCGCTCGACGAGGAAAGTCTACGAGTAAGAACAGAAGAAAGCACCATATTCGATTACCTCTCAATCGAAGCAAAAATACGAAGGGTACGAAAGGCAGGACGCCCACAGTACTACTTATCATGAACAACCAGACTTCACTAAAAGACAAACCCAGCTGCAGTCGCTAGCACGCAAAGCGTTGATCAAGAAAACGAGCTACCCTTACGTGATGACATAAAGAAAGACTTACGCCTGATTACACAGCTGCGAAACAAGAATGTCACGAAGGTTATGTTCGAAAAGCAGGACCGACGTGCACAGTACCTCAGAAGGACCAGCCTGGGTGTGCCGTTACATAACCAAATCACTCGACGACGAAGGACTACGAGTAAGAACAAAAGAAAGCACCATATCTGATTATCGCTCATCGAAGCAAAAGTACGAAGGATCCGAAAGGCGAATGACCAGCGCTTTGGTACGTAAACCATTACCGCTGGAAGAAAAGAGTAGTACGAGAAGGCAGCCAAGAAAGCTGCACACCTGAATACATCTGATCGAAGCGAGAAGCACACGAAGGATATCAAAGATAGTATGCTCTCATCACACACCTATATGTAAGCAATCACCCGACAGGACAAGCGAACGAGAAGACGCAAAGAAAGCACCACATAGCAAACAACCCCATGTTTTAAAATGTCCTTAAAAAGTACTCCAGGAAAGGCTCCTGATGCACTTCAAGTTACTGCTGGGAACGGCCGATGTACAATTTCGTCCATACACAGTGATCCAGCACTTTCCAGTGGATTCCGAGTGTTTCTAGAGCCTCACCATAATCACTCTCACAACACTCAGTATGTACTATCCTGTCCATCAGCAGACTCTGAGCCACCTTGAGCTCGTTCCTCGTGGTTCAGAATTTACGCCAGCTATTTAATGGAGTAAAGTTGCTCCTTTTACCATATTCAGTGTAATAATGCTCTGATATCACAAGCCGGAGTAGCGCTACTCCAAACCTGTTAATGGAGCCTGATTTATACTCCGATAACTGCCACCCCTGTGTAAGTGGTGCAACTGTAAATGGTGTAAAGTGCTCTCAAAAAGGAAAAAAACCCATCAGGATTCGAACTCATGCATTAGAAGTTATGAGCTCACACTATAGCTGTTAAGCCATGAGAGCATTTCATATTTATTTAAGGTATTTATATTGTCTATACTATCGTTTTCTATACAGGTGCGAGGGCGCCGCTTAAGGTCACTATCCAGGGAACCCTTCACTTGAGCTTCGAAGCTTCTTTACGATGACGGTAGATGTAATCTGCTTTAACTATTTCACTCATAACTGGAGCAGCTTGTAGCTAGAGCAAAGCTTGCACCGATAATACTCCCAAGTGCAAGACTTACTCCTCTTACATTCAAGGTGTAATCATGCTCCTCATATTATTGCTAGTGCAAGGCATACATCATTATGCAAGTGCAGAGCAAGCATACTCTAATTCTAAACCGTGTGGAGTAAGTTTTAAAGCATACACCGAACGTTTGTTCTACTGTGCGTTTTTTTAGTGGGTTGTTTGCTATGCACATCTTAATACATCATCGAAGCAAGAATGTCACGAAGGATATCGAAAGCAGGACGTCACTCTCACAGTCCAGAACCACCAGCGGGCCAGGTATACGTAAAGTCGTACCTGGAGGAGAAAAGGGTACGAGAAAAAGCAGAGAAATCACTACACCTGAATCCATTTCGTCGGCAGCTGAAATGGCACGAAGGATATCAAGTACATGTTACGGCCAGTTTAATTTACAAAAGAGAAACGTTCGAACCCGCTTCCACGCACACATATGGTCGATGAGATCCGAGTACGAGAAAAGACAAAAGACAGCTCCGTAGCACTAAAAGATAGACCCCAGAATCCGCCAATACGATGAATGCTTTACTCTCTAACCAAAAACACAATTTTCCAAATCACTCCACGAGAATAAGAAAGGCAAGCTTGTCAAGCAGATCGTCCATGAAGCTCAACTCGGAACTGCAGGATGTACGAGAAAGATACAAAGAAATCTCATAACTCTACCCAACCCCACGATCATCGCTTCACTCTCTAACTAAAATCGCCGCACAATCTCCCACACGAGCCCGCAAAGACAAGACAGAAATACCGATGCACGAGGAAAATCACACTTGTCAAGGAGCTCCCCCACGAACCTAACACGAACATGACAGCAGAGGATATACGAGAAAGATACGAAGAAAGTGCCTTGCTCTACCAAAAGACACGATCAATGCTATACTCTCAAGCTAAGAACACAATTCCCGCATCAACCCACGAAGAGAGGAATAGCACACAGTTGTCACGGAGACTCTACACGAACCTAGCTCGGACATGACAACAGGGGAAGGAAGATACGAGAAAGATACACTGATACAAAGAAAGCCCGTATATCTACCCACCAACACGCTCAAAGCTCTACCTTCTACCTAAAAACACTGCGGAAACTCTCACACGAGCCCACAAAGAGAAGAAAGGCATGATCAGACGTCAAGCTGATGGCCCACGTAGCTCGACCGCCCGCAGACACAAGAAAGATACAGAAGAATCACATAACCTTAAGTAGTTCGAACCTCCCTAACAAGCAAACACGAGCAACACTTGACGGCGAAAGCTGTAGCTAAAGGACGCATTCTTTTGTAGGAACCCATGAGGAGAAGAAAGATACACACGTTATTATTAGCAAGAAGATCGTCCATGAAGCTCGAGCCGCAGCAGGTAGGAGCAAAATATATTACAAAGAAAGTCCCATACCAAGATACAGCTCAACCTTAATATAATATGCTCAACGCTCTACCCTCCAGCGGGTCGTAGCTCTCGCTCAGCTCCAGATGCTATTATGGCTCTGGTTCACGATGTGGAACTGGGATGGAAACAAAACCAAATCACCAGCGCTCTATTCCTGGATGTCAAAGGAGCCTTCGACAATGTCTCTAAAGTTCGACTTCTGGAAACCATGAAGCAGATGGGTCTTCCCTGTCAACTTATCAACTGGGTCGATCACTTCATGTCACAGCGACACATTGCGTTGGCATTTGATGGCAACAAGGAGTAACTTCAGCCGGTGGAGACTGGCATCCCGCAAGGCTCACCCTGCTCTCCGATCCTCTTTATCATCTACCTAAAGCCCCTCTTCGACACTCTGGAACACCATGGACTCCCCATTCAGTGTCCCAGCTACATGGATGATGTGGCCCTAATTGCCACCGGAAAATTGCAACAGGCCAATATTTGCCTCTTGGAACAAGCAGCCGAAATCAGCTTTCAATGGGCAGCCGAGAATGCAGTAGCATTTGACGACAGCAAATCTGAACTGATTCACTTCACACGAGGTCGCAAGCCACTTCAGAGCCTGCAACTCCCCAACGGCACTACTGTGGAACCTTCTAAAGTTCTACGTTGGCTTGGGGTTCATTTGGATTGCCGTCTCAGCTTTACAGCACATGTAACCACGAAGGTTGCTGCAGCACAACGCGCTTTAGCGGGCCTTCTCCGTCTCTCTAATACAGAGAAGGGTCTCAGTATTGGCCACATGCGACAACTCTATCAAGCGTGCATTGTACCAATTGCAGACTTTGGCTCCGAGATCTGGTGGAAGGGCAGAGGTCAAGACCATCTTCGGAACAAACTCCAACTCCTTCAGAATACGGCTACCTGCCGTATATTAGGGGCCTTCAAAACCACTCCCATCCCCATTCTTGATGTTGAGGTAGCTTTACCACCGGTGGAAGTCCGGCTGTCTCAAAATCAACGAAAAGAGGCCCTACGCCTGCTCCGTCTCCCGGCCAATCACCCAGTTTTACGTCGTTGCCCGGACTCTTTTCAACCTGCCCCTGATGGCATTGCAGAGGAAAATCTCGCAGGAGCCCGCTGGTATGAACCTACTACTAAGAAACGGCAGCATACTACATGTCTCATCCGGACCATTTCCCGGCTGGCGCCCTGGCTGTCGCCTACAGATCCACTGGAACATACCGCATGCCCTGTTGCAGAACACCCATCCCTGGCCCCCATCGACTTCCATATCGACCCAGTCAACAAAGAACAGGCCACTCGCCTCCACTACCAACGCCTTGCATCGATCAACAAGCGAACCTCATTGATTGCCTATAGCGATGGCTCGAAGATGAATGACAATGTCGGGGCGGGCTATATCGTCAAATACCCTGGCAAAATGGACTACACTGGCTCCTTCGAACTAGGTCCCTATCTTGAGGTCTTCGATGCCGAACTCTTTGCATGCAGCCGGGCCTGCCAACGTGCTCTTGCACTCTCTCGAACCTCCCGTACGTTTAAAGACTGCTGGATCTTCTTAGACAACTCTGCCGCTATCCGCCGGCTTCAACACTTTCGTCCCGGGTCTGGACAAGCTTACGCCATTGACATCCACAATCTAGCTGCCAAGCTCGCAGCCCGCGGCATCCAGCTCCACATTCACTGGGTCCCTGGTCATACTCAAATCCCTGGGAATGAAGCCGCAGATGCAGAAGCCAAAAAGGGTTGCCAGATGCCTATTGCCTCTCTCAAAGCGGAGGTATCTTATGCCTACCTACGGCGTAAAATCAAAGCTCAAGCGCTACTCGACTGGCAACCTCTGTGGGCTGCACGCAAACGAGGCCTTGCATACGAAGGCTCTCCCTGGCTACAGCTCGACCCTCTCATGGCTCGGGCCCCCAAACGCGATAGTGCCCGTGTCATTCAGATCCGCTCTGGTCATGGCTACTTCAAATCTTACCTCTATGGCAAAGCCCACTCCTCTACTGTGGAGTCCCCTGCCTGTCCGTGCCGTAACCCATTGCAAACTGCAGAGCACCTAGTGCTCTACTGCACACGGTTCAAGACACAACGACGGCAGTTTCTACAGAAGTGGATCAGTACAGATGCCTACCGACAGCGCTGGATGGATGTCTACTCTCGTAAGGGTACTCAAGCCCTCCTTTCATTTCTGGAAGCGACATCAATCTGCCTTCGCCCTCAGACTGCAGCTACCTGGGTCCCCGGACTCGGAGAGCTGGAACAGCCTGAGGAGGAGAACAGACCCTGATTCTCTTCCTTATCTCTACACTTTCACGTTTCTTTCTTTTCCTTTGTTTACGCAGCCTTGGCCTGCAAAGATCCCACTTGACTAGTATCTGGGAGATTGAAATAGGTAGCACTACTTTCATTATGTTTTTGGCGAGGGGAGGAGGAGTTCCCTCACAGGCTTTGGTGCACAGCACCATCGCCTGCTCATGGCGAATTTCTATTAGTATATGTCTCTTTCCTATTTTCCTTTGTTCCTCCGTCATTTCCTCACTTCAGATAGCTAGCTAGCTCAGATGAATATAAATTACTACTACTCTACCCTCCAGCCAAACACTCACCGTCTCACCACGAACGTATGAAGAAAGAAAAGGCAAGCATGTCAGAGAGATTGGCCACGAATCTAGCTCGAAGATGACAGAAGATGATTTACGAGAAAGATACAAAGCTTGCAAAGAAACTTCATTGCTCCACCAAATGACACGACCAAAGCTCTACTCTCTACTCTCTAGTTTGGTAATCACTCTCTCAACACGAACCTATTTGGAGATAAGACAGAGAGACACGCTTCTCAAGGAGACCCTCCACTAACCTAGCACGAATATGACAGCAGAGGAGACACGAGAAAGATACACAGAAATCGCATAACCTAGTTCCTCCGTAACCAACAAACACGACTCCAACACTCCACGTAAGATATAGCTAAGGGACGCAGTCTCTCGTACGAACCCGTCAGGAAAGAAAAGGCACGCAGGTTAGAGAGATCGGAGTCGGTTACGAACCATGAGCAGCAACAGTTGAACAGATACGAGAAGGTACGAAAAAAAAGCACATAACCTAGATCCAGATCAACGCAAAACCACGACCAGCGCTCCACTCTCTAACCAAAAGAGCACTTTCTCGACACGAACCCATGAGGAACGTGAAAGGGAATACACGCTCGTTAAGGAGATCGCCAATCAACCTCGAGCAGCAGCCGATACGAGTGGATACAAAGAAATCCCATAACCTAGATACAACACCGATCTTCACACGCTCAAGTCTTTACATGATCTCTGGAATAAAGACACTCTCAATACGACACATAGAAAGAGGAACGGAGAGAAAGGTTGCCCACGAACAAAAAGAAATGGTATCGCCACGCTAAGACTACGTGGTCCGAGATCCAGCCCCATCTAAACATAAATATCCACGCATTAGAAGCTACTATCTCCCGAGAAATACCTCATCCCATAAACCGCACAAAAAGACACGCTAAATACCACCATAATTCCCCCTAACATTCAACTTCTCCTCAACCTCTTCCCCCTCCCCTCCTCCTCCCCCCCAGCAGTACTACTCCTAGTAGCCATCCTCTTCACCCCCTTCATTCCATTTACCACCTCTTCCTTCTTCTCCACCACCTCCTCGCTCCCCTCCTCGGGATCCATCTCCGTATGCCCATCATGAAACTCCGCCCCCCCAAACTGAAAATTCATCACACCCCCAGGGAACAACGCAATATCACTCAACCTCTCCTTAACGCCATACTCCCCCCCACTCGGCAGCAGCCCCGCAATACTCAAAAAGCACCCCATCATATCCTGGCTCTCGCGCCTAACCTGCTCCATGCAGCTCCACTCCCACGCTCCCCCTTTGTCAATCATCGGTGCGTCGTCTGCCGCTGCGTCGAGCTCATCCATTCGTTCCTCTTCCGCACGGATGAGTTTGGCGAGGCCTTTGATGAAGCGGACGGCGAGGAAGGTGGGACTGAGTTGTTGGAGAGGGGCGAGGAGCGGCTCGAGGGCGAAGCAGTCGTAGGCTTGCCGGATTTGGGTCAGGTAGGTTTTGATTTCGGAGGTGGAGCGGGAGAGGGAGTCGAGGGAGGCGCGGAGGGTGGGAGTGGAGGAGAGCGTGCGGACTAGGAGGAGGGATTTGCGGTCGGCGAGGTGGAGGAGGGAGGTCATTGTTTGGGTGTAGAGTTGGGGGACGGATTGGGAGGGGGTTGGGGGGGGCTTGTTTGGTGGGGCTGCGGGGAGGCTGCGGTGGTGGGGTTTGGGGGTCTTCGGGGTGGGTTGGCTGTTTGACGAGTTGTGGCGGGAGAGGGTGGTGGGGTTGGTGGGTTTCCTGGAGACGCGGCGGCTAGTTGAGGCCTCTGGTGTCGCTTGCTGAGCCGTGTGGGTCCGGGTCCGTGTGGCTGGTCCGTCCGGAGTCTGGGTCGTGTGAGTTTCTGTTGCGTCCGTGATTGCGGCGGTACACACCGCCAGGAGGTTGTCTACTTGGTTGGAGAAGAGCGCGTCTGTGGGGACAGGCGTCCCGTTGCCTTGGATCACGGCTTGCTTTTCGTAGACTCTGCAGCTCGAGCGGAGGTTGAGTTCGACGAGCGGTGTGGCGCTAGAGTTGTCGGTGTCGGCGCTTTCTGCACGGTTCAGCCGGAGACTCTTACGTCTCTCGCTGGAGCGAGCCCGCGTGGTGGACCGGGAAGAAGCGCGACTGGCCTCAGCGGTAGCGGCTGCGGCCATGGCGGCTTGTTTGACAGTCGGTTTCTTGCTCTTTGGGCGGCCTCGGCGCGGTTCAATGGGCTCGCACGAGGGTTCGTCAGAGTCGGAGTGGTGTTCTGTTTTCGGTCGGGGAGCTTTGCGCTTTCCCTGGGCTGGCTCGGTTTTGATGTTGTCAGTCTCATGGGCCATCTAAATGCACGTGGTTAGCACATTCCATTCCGTTCGCATCATCAGGAATGGGCCGTTTACCCTTTGGTGTCGGCCTAGGTCCCACGTATAGGTGAACAGCGACGGGCACGACGGACAAGCGACAAATGGAGGGCCGCCCAGATGGTGTCTGACGTGAATGACAAAGTCTCGATAAGTGTCGAGGGTTTGGCGGCAGTCGCCCCAGAAGCATTGGTTGGTGTTGTGGTTGTTGTCGACGGTGCCAATGTGGGTCCTGAGATGCGACTAACGGGATGCCAAAATTAGTATCTCTGAGTACGCTGGCTTCGAGGCTAACGAGGGTGCATGGAACGTACGACGATGGCATTGAAGGTCGGCCAAACTTTGCGACATCCTTCCCATCCGCAGGTGTATTCACATTTGACGGTTGGGTCGGCCATTGAAGGTGGTTTGCTCAAAGATTTTGGTGTTTTTCGAGTTTATCGTGGAGGTTTGCGAGTTTGGGAGGGGGTGGGATTGAAAGGGAAGGACCTCAGGGAGGGCAGCCCTATATGTCTTGGCAACGTAGAAAGGGAAGGAGACCTCAGGAACAAACGGGCAAAACATGTCAAACAACGGTGCGGGGAAGTGCTATCGGTATTCTAGCAGTCGTGATCAGCTTTAATAAGACTTTGAAGGGCGCAGAGCCAATATTAGTGTGTTGATGCTCGAGAAATATCGTGACTACCAGTGACATTCGACTCAAAGGAGCGGTTCTTTGACGAAAAGTAGACCACAGGTACTTAATTTTAATAAAGATTATAGCTGCAAAGATGCCCGTAGGAGTATCCATTGTCTCTATGGCCTAACTGGTTAGGGCGTTCGACTGTTATTCATCCCCCACATGTCCTCCACATGAGAGGAAATGTGTGGGTATGGCAATCGAAAGATTCTCAGTTCAATCCTGAGTAGGAACGAAGTGACACAAGCTCTCTTTTTGTTCTCGAATAGATAAGTATCTAGTGTGTGCCGCATTTAAACCGAAACTCGGTTTCTTTGTCCAGTTGTACCACATTCCGGCTTCAACTCTAAAAAACAATGTCCTTTATCAGCGAGAAGCTTCAACCTTCTCAGCAAACGACTCTGTTCGCGGAGCGCATGGCGGCTAAGCTTGACATATATAAGTTGTTATATAAAGTTTATGACGTGTCCTACAATCATCTCAAGTCTCTATGGCCTAACTGGTTAGGGCGCTCGACTGTTATACGATCCATCCCACCCTCTTTCCAGTGTAAGAGGTGAGGGAAAGGGGGTGGCAATCGAAAGATTCTCAGTTCAATCCTGAGTAGGGACGAAGCTTCTCCGCTTTCTTTTTACTCTCAAAGAAAGTTTCACTCCGCAGAGACTACTACGAAGAAGATCTAAATAATACTGGCCTGTGATTCAATGCACGACTTCTTTGTCTATGCCGGCTCCGTTCTCAATCAACAATTCCCGTTGTATGCGACACGCTGAAGTACCCGACTTGGAATCTTTTCATTCTCATAGGACCTCAACTCATTGCCGACATCACAGGTCTTCATTCTGTTCGTCGGCGCTACACTGGCAGCTCCAAAGGATTACCGAAACCACAAAGTTTTGTTACCGATGTGGGTTTGGCCCGAAGATGTTCCTTTGAGCTGACGTGCTATCTCTTCATCCTAGCCCAGCCTCGACGAGGACACAGTTTTGCGCAAACCCACAGCAACGAGACTACATCGCGCATCGCACCGGCAAGCTCATGGTACACCCCCCCTACTTTTGCTTTATAGTTGGAAATACTGAATAGTAGAGCTTTGCAACGAGTGGTATAAGGTAATAATGAGTATCTAAAAGTGTAAGCAATTTTGCATTTGGGGCCATTTTCGCCGTTTGACGCTATTCTGATGTGTGCCAAGAGGGTCCCACTATCATCGGCCGTGCTCCCTCCGTCAACCTCTATCTAGACCCAGGAAATGATGGGGGGAGCTGGGGATCTTATAATCGTTATGCGTTGCGAGTTCTCCGCCCGGCGACGTCACGAATGAGCTCATTGAGACCATAACGAGCGCATTCACCTAAGCTAGTTCGTGACTGGTGACTCTTGAGGAAGCCATACTCGCTACACATTGTCGTCAACTGTCTGTCAAAAACATAGGGCGCCAGCCATGCTGCATCAAAGCTCCGACACCCTTTACGGTTACGACCCGCATCCTCGTCAACAAACATCCAACCACTGCAACCATGAGGATTCCGCAAAACATTGAGGCCTTCGAAGATAAGAGCCCCGGCATCAACGAACTCTGTAGGGCAGAAAAATGGAGGTTTACTAAAGGCCGAATGAGTGGATCGGTAACTTTAGCGTGCTTCTCTGTTTTGGATGGGTAGCTGATGCGAAGTACAGTTTATGCATGGTATGGTATAACAAGCCTGCCTTTGAACGTCTTGTGAGCCGATGACTACTTTCGACCTCGACGTCCGTTACCTGCATCCGGGCTGCAACTGCGATTTCGAAATCGGCAAGTCTTTTGATCCCGCAAAACGGGTTTTCTTTTCGGCACTTGTTTATGAGGCTACGACAAGCTCCTGGCTGAGCGATTGGACGATGGGTCAGCATGTCCATCTCAGGGTTACAATAACGCCGAGATCCGCGATTGCTCGAATACTGCACTCCTCCAGCATCAACCTCACTTTTCAAACCAACCTCCCACTCAGCACCATCACGAATCTCAATTCACAAATTTCATCTATCCCACCCCCGCGAAAACTACACAAAAGAGCAAAACATGCAGCACCAGGGATTCCCGCGTGGTCACCCACCGCAGTACTGACATGGCGATCATGATTCGAAGCTTGACGATGGGAGAGCAGACGGGATCCCGTGTTTTCTTTGATCTATGGCCGTATGTGTCATGGTTTCTGAAAGGGCAAATCAGAGCTTGGGGTTGGGTGACGTTGGATATGCTGGTTATGCGTATTTGGTAGTTGAAATCTGCTTGGTAGGGACCGGATCGGAGGTTCAAGTTCGGAAAGCCTTTTGCTATTCTGGAGGGATGCAAGGTGTACTTCATTGGTGTTTAGGTTTATCCTGTCCAGTTTGAAGTAGTGCTTTGGCTCTACCGATATCCTAGGAATCCGAGAAAGCACATACGCAGTTTTGTTATCGACCTGTATGGCAGAAAGTCTGACTCCTTTGTGCTGACGAACAAGAAACACTGGTAACGATCAAGCCGAGCAGAGAAGAAAAGTCTTCAAAACTCAACTGGAAGTCCGAGTCGCTCTGCATTTCGACTCAAAGACGGCGGCTCCAAAAAGGTAGGTCTGGCCGGGGATCAAACCCAGGTTGTTGGAATATTCGGCCGCTCTCCGATGAGGTCACCGGGAGGAGAGGAGGCTTCAAAATCCAAAGTGCTACCTCTACACCACCTGACCATCGATATTGAGGGGTACCTGATTTGCAACTCGATCCTTGAAAATGATTGTCACTTTCTGTAAGCGTAAGAAAAGAATGGCGACTCAGGTCTACCGGACTCGATCGAGAGATGCCAAAAGGTCTGGCCGGGGATCGAACCCAGGTTCTTGGAAGGTTGCCAACCTATCTCGATTCTCCGTATTGTCGTGGACGAGGAGAGGGGCTGTTCAAAATCCAAAGTGCTACCTCTACACCACCTGACCGTTCTTATAACATCCTTAAGCTTAGAGATACTCAGCTTTGCTCAGATAAGACCGAGTCTAAAACGAGAGAGCATCCATCATCGGCAAAAGCGTGCACTGGCCGGGAATCGAACCCGGATCGAATCGAATCGGAAGGAACCTCCTACAGTTTTGCGCCTGTCTTCATGGCAACGATTCATCATACCATTGGACCACCAGTGCCTGCGTGAGATCGGGATTATTTGTGGTATCCAATCCACTTTGATTCCAGCGACTGGAAAACGATAAAAATATCGTTCGGCAAAAGCGTGCACTGGCCGGGAATCGAACCCGGATCGAATCGACTCTGACAGATAGTAGGTCTGCGGAACTGCATCTGCCTTCATGATGGCAACGATTCATCATACCATTGGACCACCAGTGCTCGGATAGATTCGGAATCCAAACTGCAAAACCCACATTGAACTCGACACTTCCAGATGTACGGTCGACGATTTGACGGTCACCTCATTGCCGATCCAGACGCTCAAATCACATTGTTCAAAGATACATTCAATTCACTTCACTTTATACAATGGCACCTCATTACACTCATCTTCAAAACTACAAACTCAAATTACAGCATCCGGCTCCTTCACATCCTTCTCTTCTTCCGCTACGGGCCCAGCAATTCGACTCCCCACCCACACGCCCGTTAACCAGTCCTGCAGCTCCGCCAAGCTGACTTCGATTCGAGCCGCTTCAACGTCTGCTCCACATCTCACCACCAACGTCAGCCATCACCATCCTCTCGCAAAACATTTGAAGACTGAAATCCTAGGGCTGGAGGGGTTACCTTTGAGACTCTTCTTGACATTCTGGTTTGACTCTTCGATGCGGTCGAGCTTCTGCTGGATCTCGGCTTCGCGGGTTTGGAGGGCGAGGGTGCGGGTGTAGATTGCGTCCAGGCGGGTTGTGAGGGGGTCGGTTGCGGTAGGGGGGGTGTGGGTTGGAGAATGCGAGGGGCTAGTTGGGATGCTCATGGTCGTGATTTTGGTTTGTTACGGTGGTTACTTGAGAGGTTGGATACGTTATTTGGCATATGAGCATGGTGTTATAGGAGCGTAGAGTTTGCTTCGTTTGGTGTAGTTTTATGAGGGGTAGAAGTATGATTCTATCGTACACT
Organism: Ascobolus immersus RN42; assembly: GCA_003788565.2. NCBI lineage: Eukaryota > Fungi > Ascomycota > Pezizomycetes > Pezizales > Ascobolaceae > Ascobolus > Ascobolus immersus. Next base: position 615,923 of record ML119657.1, on the reverse strand, counting down.
TTCTGCCTGCATTCCAATTCTTAAAATCTTTGAAGTGGAAATGAGGTTCTCGAAGTCGTGAGACTGACCTCTTCGGAAAGCGTCAGATTGACGTCACGAATCATCATTGGGTCTCATAGAATGTTCTTGGGCGACCTGTGCTTGCTTCTATCTCGTATTGTGGTTAGAAACCGCTGGCTTCATGGTGAGCTACACGTACACGAAAGGCATGGGTAATGGATTCCCTAGCACGTCCATGCCTTTGCTGTTCTTTAAGTGAGACTTTCATGCGAGAATGTTGTTTATGACTTCTCGTATAACTTCTGTGTAAATGGCGCGAAGATTCGTGCACGTGTATGTAGCACGATGGATGAATCTCCCTTGTCCCATATTTTGCAATCGCATTGTGGTCACTCTCCACGATAATTCTCTCGCGTCGTACGAATTGATTTCGGATACTTGTTCATTTTTCGTCTCACCGCTCGCATCGTAGTATAGGATTCCTACATCCCCATTCTTTCCGTAATATTTCCCCTCCTAGATCCTTTCTCGGACCTGATCTGAATTCAAGGTGTGTCGTGCAATGAGTCCATCCGCAAATGATATTCTCTTACGACTGTCAGTACAGTTCAAGCACGCGTTGCATGACACCTACTTCAAGATGCGTAACTGCTATTCTTCTTTTTACTCTTGATCTCGTGAGGGCAGCTGCTGCCTCTCTGTACTTTTAAGATGTACCTTTTGTCTATCGCTATCATCCCCATACTTTTTCGTGACGACGTTTCTGGCTCTCTGGTTGTGCGAGATTGAATACCGGGATAGTCTAAACCCTTTGAGTGCGTACTTCTTCGTGCCTCCAGCTTAATGGCTTGGCTTTATCCAAGGAGGAGATGCTCTCTTCACGTTCAATCCAATCTTTTCTTTTGTCCTTGCACTACGTGCCGAGTTACTAGTGGCTTGATGCACCTGTTGTGGCAGCATCCACAGCCTGGCAGTGAATGAACCCGTAGAATGGTTCAGCCATTTTGTGTTCTGCTTCTGGTACGCGTTCACGCCCCACTCTTTGCATGAGGACTCGACGTGCGTTGCGGTCTAGCGTCTGGCAATATCTTGTACGTTACGTAGGGTTCTCGTAACTGACAAACGCTGTATATGCACGCGTGTAAGCACTTCCTGCCATGGCAGATCTTTGTATGGTTGCTCAGTTAATTTGCTCTGTCGTAGTGAGAGCGAATGGTTTGGAAATGCAGGTCTCCTTCAATAGCGTATGCTTCTCTTTTCTTTAGTATCTTGAGCGTGGAGTGGCTGAGCTACTGCACTTGCGCAGTATTCGTGCGCGTGAAGCGTTTGGGTTATGAAATATCCCTTCTAATTAGTTACCTTCTCGTACTACTTGTCAGAACAGCGTTTGGACGGCGTCTCTCGGCTGGCTCTCGGCTCCATGGACCAGCGGCCCAACCCCTTGGCCCCACTATATAGTCACTCAGTTCCCATATCAATACAACCACCTTTTACCATTCTCACAGGTAATGAACCCGGCTTGAACACTTCCTCTGTGCAAAAGTTCAACATTTTTACCACCCACCCACCAAATTACCTCCTTTATCGCACCGCGATTCTTCTCCGCGACTTTGCCTTGCTATCGCACTCTTCTGCCCTTTCGCTGCACTTCGCTTGCCTTCTCGCTTATTTTGCAAATTTTCGCACCTCGCCAAATTTTCGCGTACAACCCCGCACGATGACCACCACCAACGCAAGCGACTCTCTCGCCCCTTTCGCGGTCTCAACCAACCGCGATACCTTCCATACCACCTATGGTAGTGGGTTGAAGTTGCAATCCACCAATTACCATGCATGGGCCTCTGCGATGCTATACATCCTCTCTGGTGCGAATGCACGCGAGATAGTCACTGGCGAAGAAGCACCACCACCTGCGGCGAATACTGGCGCAGTCAAGACCTACCGCCAACGCAGCCAGCAAGCTGTCAACCTCATCTACCAGGCTTGCGGCGATACCGCGCGGTCTCACATTGAAGGCATTTTCGATCCAATCGCGATGTGGACGCGACTGGCCACGATTTACGATGCTCTCGCAACTGATGACAGCCGCGCCGCGGTCGAGCACCAGTTCAACAATGCTCGCATGGGCACTCAGTTCTCTTGCGCCTGCGATTATCTTGCACATCTTCGCACCTTTCAACGCCAACTCGCGGGCTCTCCCAACGCAATCGATGACGCGAAACTTATCCGTCATCTCCTCCGTACTCTTCCGCCAAAGTACCGTTATATACTTACGCATCTTCGCCAGCTCCTCGCCGCGGAAGCGACAGTGGACAACATTGAGCAACGACTGCTTGATGAGGAGTTGTTCATCCAGTCTGGTGCAGATGCTGTAGGGTTGGATCCAGCAACATCAGCGACATTTGCAAATGCGACTGCCCTCTCTGCTGCGACTGCGACTGCGAATGCTGCTTTCCCCTCTGTTGGACATCATGGGGCTCATCAGCCACAGTCTGTGGTGCAGGATCAGGGTCCACGAAACTCTGCAGACTTCCGCGATGGATATCGCCAGGGCATGCAAGCACAGGCTGACCGCGCTCGCAATGTTAACCGACATGCCCCGCAACAGCACCAGCAGAATGCTCGTGATCCGCGTCAGTATACTGGAGCCCGCGATTATAGCACCATGCGATGCCATTACTGCAACCAGCTGGGACATGGTCGCAGCGATTGTCGTCTTCGCATGGATACTGAGCGTCTTAACGCTCGCCGCAAGCAGACTCACCATTCCACCACTTTTCGCCCCTCGCACCGCTCTGGTCACTGGGACAAGCAGCCCACCCAACAACTGGGTGGCAATGCTAATAGGCATCATGTTGCATTGCGTCAATCGCAGGGCCGCAACTTTGGAGGACATGCCGCGATCGCGCAGGCCGAGGAGGATATGGACCCAACTGAGATTTTCCGCGATGTTGATTGTATGATGGCACAGGCTGATCAGTTTATAGATAGCAATGATGAGCTTCCATTTTCCGCGTACCCTGGTCTTCATAATCCGCTTGCATCTGCCGCATCCGCTGAATCGTCAACCATTTTATCGCAGCCACCACAAGCAAACCAAGTATCCTCCTGGATCATAGATTCAGGAGCTTCTTTCCATATGACCAACAACCGCGACTATTTTACTGACTTCCGCGCAATTAAGCCCTTCTACATCAGCATCGCAAATGGTACTCGTTACCCTGCGACTGCAATTGGCCGCGTACACATGCGCCTCGCCCGCGATCAGTCTATCCTTACACTTTGCGATGTTCTTTATGTTCCTGACTTCTCTGTCTCTTTGGTCTCAGTCAATGCTCTGAATGACATGGGTTATTCTGTGGAATTTAATGCGCCCTCTGCGACATGTCGCATTCGCACGACGCAGGAGGAAGAGACTGAGTCATGGATTACACTTGGTCGCAAATCAGGACATCGCACGCATTATGTGGATGGTAGAGTCGACAGACAGAAGCCTATTTTTGAGTCAGATTTCCCTCCTTCCAAACCTGCTAATCTTGCCACACAAGGTTTCGACTCCGCAAGCGCGAATGCCGCAGTTCTTTCCTCCAAAGATGCCACCGCAGCTGCGATGGAAGGTCAACGCGTACCGCTCTCGCGCTGGCACCAGCGGTTTGCACATGTCAACCTTGTGGATTTGAAGAAGAGTCTTTCTTCTACCTGTTATAGGAACGATATCTCAGCACAACATGGCAAGTCCTGCGATGTCTGCAACCTCACCAAGATTCGCATCAAATATCAACGCAACTACAAGCCGCGGCGCGCAACTGCTCCACTTGAGATCATTCACTCTGATCTCTGTGGCCCTATTCGCCCTTTATCGCGCGGTGGACTTCGCTACTTCATTGTCTTTATTGACGACTTTTCGCGTCATACTGAGGTGGTATTTCTTCGCAGCAAGGCAAAGGAGGAGGTTACCAAAGCCTTCAGCGATTACCGCAATCGTCGCGAAGCTGAGTTTGCTACACAAGGATTCAAGATTCGCACCTTCCGCTGCGATAACGGACGCGGTGAGTATGACAATGACCTGTTCCGCGGTTCTCTCAAGGAATGGGCTATTGTCTTTGCCCCTTCCCCACCATACTTACAGCACAAGAATGGTATCCCTGAGAGGATGATCCAGACTCTTTGTCGCAAGGCGCGCGCGATGTTTGTGGATAGTGGAGTAGCAGTCTGGCTCTGGGCAGAATGTATTCACACATCTGCGTACCTTGTCAATCGCACTCCAACAAAGGCTAATGATGGTCGCACACCTTTCGAAATGCTCTATCATTCACCACCACGAATACATCAGCTGCGACGCTTTGGGTCTCTTGCTTTTATTGCAATTCCTAAAGAGCTTCGCACCAGCAAGTTTGCCGCGCGTGCGGAACGTGCCATTTTCCTTGGATATGCGCGCGATTCTGTCACTATCTGGCGCTTTTATCTCCCAGGCATTGGTGGTAAGTTAGGCAGAGTTGTTGAGGCAAGCAATGTCATCTTTGATGAATCGCGCGTTGCCCGCGACTTGAAGGGTCTTGCGGGTGATGCTCTCCATCTCCCTGGTGCAGAAGAGCTGGTGTTTGAGGGTGTTGAGGAGGATGATGCAAAGGTATCTGCGAAGGCTGTTGTGCCTGCGATTCCTGCTGCTGCGAGTCAGCGCATATTGCGATCCAGCGGATTGAGTAACGAAGTGCTGTCTGGGCAAAAGCGTTCTCTCCCTGATGCTGGTGGTGTGGCACTTGATGTACTGAGGTCTGATCAACCAATTTCGCAAGCTGACCATCCACACAATGCCGCCCCTTCGGTCGCAGAGGTCAACGATGCTCGGTATGCCCTGCGAAAGCGGCCTCGCATTGGGTATGCGGTCGTGGCGGAGACAAGTGCGCATGGCGATGAGGTTGCTCTGCACGTCGCGGAGCCGGATCCCAAGACCTTCAAGAAGGCAGCCTACCATCCTACTTTGGGGTCGCAATGGTTAGGTGGAATCCGCGATGAGTTACACTCGCTGGCCGCAAATGATACTTGGGAGTATCTTGAACCTGCGAAGGTTCCTGCTGATGCGAATATTCTTACCAGCAAGTAGGTCTTCAAGACCAAAGTTGCTGCAGATGGCTCAATTTGCTACAAAGCGCGGCTGGTAATCCGCGGTTTTGAGCAGATTGGTGGTGTTGACTATGATGAGACTTTCGCGCCGGTCGCAAAGCTTGTTAGCCTTCGCCTCCTCCTCGCGCTCGCCGCAGAGCATAACTGGGAAGTGGAGCAACTTGATGTTGTTACCGCGTTTTTGAACCCTGCGGTAGATGGTGATGTTTACATGGAAGTCCCTGAAGGCCTTGAACATATGGATGCTGATCACCTTTCGCAGATACCCTCGCAGACCGCGGTCGTGAAGTTATGCAAAGCTCTTTATGGGCTGAAGCAAGCGCCGCGATTATGGTACCAGCATATTGACGAGTTTTTACGCTCAATTGGTTTTCGTCGCTGCGCATATGACCCCAATGTCTATGTCTCCACAGATCAGCAAGAGGATATGCCTGCAGAGAGAGTGATTCTCCTTCTCTATGTGGATGATCTGCTACTGTTTGGCGCATCTGCAATGCGGATCCAGCACTTCAAGGATATGTTGAAGGAGCGCTATCGCATGACTGATCTTGGAGCTGCGAAGCAATTCCTGGGCCTAGAGATTGTCCGCGACCGCGCTGCTTATACCATCACCATTCATCAATCGCGCCGCATCACTGAGCTTCTGGACAAGACTCAGATGGCAGACTGCTATGGGCAGTGGACTCCTTTAGCCAGCAATATCCTCTCAGCTGCACCAGAAGGCAGTATTCTTTCTAAAGATGGCTTGCGACAATATCAGTCTCTTGTTGGTTCACTAATGTGGCTTATGTTAGGAAAGCGGCCGGATCTCACGTTTGCGGTCTCTACTCTCAGCAAGTATAACGCTGCGCCTTCCGCAGAGCACGCGGCCGCGGGCCATCATGTTCTGCGATATCTTCGCAATACCACACACATGGGAATCACATACACTGGCCAGACCAGCACAGGTACTATCCCTATTGGTTATACTGACTCAGATTTCGCAGGTGACCGCGACGACCGCAAGTCCACCTCTGGCTATGTCTTTACAATGGCTGGCGGTGCGGTATCCTGGCGCGCACGGAAGCAACCACTTGTTGCATCTTCTACAGTTGAAGCTGAGTACATTGGCGCGTCAGACGCTGCAAAAGAGTCCATCTGGGTCCGCAACCTTTACGCCGACTTAGCGCTTGGTAAGTGGCGCAAAGCAGGGGAAGAGGTCCCCAGCTGTAGACATTGTTGCTCTATTTTAGTTCCCTATACTGCTGATGCCGCGAAAGACGACTTGGACTGTGATCCGCAGCTCCTCTATGTGGATAGTCAGGGAGCAAGTCAAATTGCGCGCAATCCGCGATTCCATGAGCGCACCAAGCACATTAGCATACGCTATCACTTTGTGCGCGATGCATGCGAAAGACAGGTATTGCGGATTGAGTATCTCCATACTACCAAAATGACTGCAGATATCATGACCAAATCGCTGGTTCGCAACACACACTGGCGACACACAAACCAAATGGGTCTTTTCGCTGGAGGGGAAGCTGACGCGTTTGCGAGCGCGGAAGTCACTACTGCACGTTCGCGATGTGCCGATGCGCGGTAATGTATCACCGCAATTTTTCTCATCATCCTGCGATTTTCCTGATCTCACTGCATTTTTCTGCGATTTTTCCTGCCATCCTGCGAGTTTTTCTGACCTCACTGCATTTTTGCTGCGATTTTTCTGGCCTCACTGCATTTTTCTGCGATTTTTTCTGGCATCACTGCACATTTAGAACATCAAGTTCCCCCACTTAATCTTGATTCATTACTAACTAAGACAAAAACAACAAACATTATTCAAAATCCCCCTACTAATTTTCAAACTTGCAGCTTTGGCCATTCCACGCACAATTTGCACAGCGAGCATCCTCATCACTCAAGAAGAGACAACCAACAAAAGGACAGTTTGCACCAGAAACACACCTGTCACACTCCTTCCCATCCTCAGTCAACATAGCAAAACCATCACGAGCTCTAACAAATGCACCTTGAGCCGAGTCACTAAAGTTTCTCTTAGTTGGGTCATAGCTAGCAACCTTGGACTCTGGCCAGGTTGCTCGCCATGGTAATGCAAGGATCTCGGCAACAGTGAACACTACTGCCCGGATCGCCGCAGAAGAGGTCGAGGCTGCAAACTAATTAGCGACACAATCTCAAGGGCTAGGGAATGGCAACAACCTACCGTACGACGCTTCTTGGGGGCCCTAGCAGGTTCTTCACCCTCGGAATCCTCCTCGGCATCATCATCATCATCAACACCCAAGGGGTCGGAAGCCCGAGATCCCTTTGTCAAGTTCAGGCGTTGCAAAAATGTCATTAATTTGACCAAACACTTCGTCCACCTCCTCTCCACCAAACTTTGCAAGCACTCGGGACAAGTTCAATAAGAGAGATTGAACAACTTCTGCATTGATTCGAATGGCTTTTGGCTGGCGTGAACGGGGCAGTCGGGCTGGGGCACGAGAACCTTTGTTGACTCTGTCCTTTGGCGTAGCGACGCTGCTAGTTTGTCTTCGAGGTGCCTCTGGCAGAGGTTTCTTTGGTGATGGCACTGGCAGCTCATCAACAGCTTCATCTGGCTCTCTCTTCACAGCGACATCTGGGGTTTCAAGTTGCGCGCTGCTAACACAATGCAATCATTAGCCAGCTGTTCTCCTCTTCTACCAGTTCTCTGCCAGCAACTTACCCTTGGAACTCGTCATCAGTTGGACTCCACTCCGAAACAGCATTGTCGCTCCTGCTCTCGCCAGCATTCTCGCTTTCCACATTATCCACACCCTTGCCAGCATCAGTATTCCCGCTCTCAGCTGCCCCATCCATCGACGGCATCTCACTAGCCAAAGCAGCTGGTCCATTTGGTCTCTTCATCTTCTCTACCATGTTGAGCAGGCTCATCACCTTCGCTGCTGGCAACTGGGCAAGTGCTTCGGCGAGCTCCACTGTCCCTGGAGTTGCCTGAGGCTTCCTCTCGATCTGGACCTGCACGGAGGGCTGAAGCTTTGTTTGTCGAGGACGTTTGGTGACTGGTTGGATTGCAGAAGGTGTACGGCTTGCAGCTGGCTCAGTTGGTGATGCTGGTCGCTTCTTCGTGACATCCCTAGAGGTGTCGGCCTCTGGAGAAGGTTTTGGAGGCATTGAATGGCGGCGAGATGAAGTCTTGCTGGAGGTTGAGGAATCAGAATTGTCGCTGTCAGTGGAAACCAACGGGGGCATCACAAACAAGGTGGATTACGAGGAAGAGGGGAAGCTACGGTCAGATCCTGAGGCCAACTGGCAACAAACGGCAAAAAGTGCGGGGCTGGTATCTTCACCAATCAACGACAACCTCACTCTCAAAGAAGACTGGCGGCAGCTCGGCCTACCACCTACATCTCAAAGAAGACTGGCGGGAACGAGGGGAAGCTCTCGGTTTTGGTTACTCAGTTTGGACCTTCCCCCCACTCTCCCCACTCTTTCTTCTCTCCCCAAACAGCTTTACCCCACGCTCACGAGTTTGACAGCAGGATCGCAACGCTCATAACGGCTCACAACGACGCAGTCTCTGGAAGGATCACGACGACGCAATCTCTGGAAGGATCACGACAACGGCACGGTCTTCTTGGGCAGGTTTCTTCACAGGGTGGCATGGGTTTTCTCCTCACTTCGGCGACGTTTCGAGTGGGAGTTTTCCTATAGTCTTCCAAGGGTAGTATACATTCGAAAAGTCGTGCACGTGTCGCAGGCTGGAACTGCGTATTCATAGACGGTAAGTATGGTGCAATTTTTCGTGCATATCCGACGCTATCTCCTGTGTGGTTTTGATGATCGCCTGTCGCATTCAAGTTATTTGGCACGCTCATTGTATCTTGGTGACTACGACTGGATGTAAATGTTCATTCTCTTTCTAATTCGTACTGTCCTCTTGTGCCTATTTGGAGCTATTGTCGTGGCACGGCTCTTTTCTGGCCAGACTAGTTGTGCCAGTGCTGTCTTGCGACACCGAGCAAGACCGTATTCCTAAGAAGATTGGCGCCATTGCATTTTTGTACTCGTACACTCGAACCCTCACATGTAAGATCCGAGCTTCTCGTCAGAAGAGAGCTCTGGTAAGTTCGTAAAACTCTAAGACGATGCCTGGTCGTATATTAGTCGCAAAGCCGTCGTATAAGAGCCTCTCGTTTTTCTTGTCGTTTCTTAGGAGTGTTAGTGAGTTTCTAGTTCTCGAACGTGTGGGATGGGCTTCATTTTGATAGAATCACGTTGACCGGGTCACGAATCATCACGTCATTGGTTATTGTTCGTGGTTCTTTTGTAATTGGGCGAATTTGTCTTCTATCCCGTACGGTCTTTAGAATCTTGTACGTATATCTTCTTAGTTAGTTAGACGGACAAATATGTATCGGTATAGATCGAAGTGGTGATGCGTGCCCCAATATGGTTCCTTTCACGAGAATATCTCTATTCGTGTGTCTTTCAGCATCTCGTGTACATAACCATTGTGAGCAAATTTCGAAGATTCGTGCATCTGCCACATGCCGCAATTGCATTCATGCCGACGGTAATGTGTAGTGGTTCTTCTCCTCCCCATCCTCTTGCCATGATATCTGCATTTACCGTGCCAGTGAAACTGGTTGCGGTGTTGCCGATTCTCGTTCTTTGTTGGCACCAGCAACTGCATATCATGCACGTGCCAGTGACCCCGATTGGGCCAATGCTTATTCGTACTGGCCTTTTTCTTCTTGACTGGAACTATATATTGGTTCTTTCCTGCACGCTGTTGCCGTCGACCTCGTATCCTTTCGTAAACGCCTGGTTGTTCGTACGTAGATCTGAGGACGATGACGATGACTCTGTTAGAATCATACCCGTGATGCTCCGTCGAGGTAGGGCCTGAATCGGCTGAATGTTTCAGGTAGGTGTTGGTGCTTCGAATGTATTCAGAGGCTCGGTGTAGTTGGTTTCTGTGATGTGGTAATTCTCGCTACTTAAGTAAATTGGATGTCGTGAAATGCGCACTGGCACTAGTATAGTGATTGTTTTCGTAAACTGGTTCGGTGGTTCCACCCAAAGCTCTTTACTCGTACGGTGATCTTCAGAAGTGAGATCAAAATTGTGCACATTGTACGTGCAGGGCTGTGAATAGTGGATAGTGAGCCTACAACTCACGACGTTGCAGATCAGGTACTTGGAACAAAACACACCAAGCTGTTAAGGCTCCTCTAGGGCTCGTTTTGCGGACCTGTTAACATGTTGATTTCCAGTTTCTTATCACTACCTAGGTACTTGTTCGTGCGTACCGTATCTAGAGAAAGTGCGATACTTCAGATTTACGTGCACATGCTACCATTTTCTCGTTTCCTCCCCATGTAGATATATTTATGGGTACTACCTGCGCGAACTGTAACTTCAAAAGTTGATGAATAGAAGTTTCCTGGTTTCCGCGCGACCGCAGCTCATGTTTCAATTCGGAACTGACATGTGCTTGCTGGGTGGAGTTGTAATACCAGTTGGAAAAAATCTGGAAGGACCGACCGGTTGTTGTATAGCTGAATTGAATGCTCACTCGATACCTATCCAGTGGTTTACTGTCTTTCGTGCTCCCGATGATGCCGCGCTTAAGTTTTGCTATACCGTTCATTTCCTGAACTTTCCAGACCTTCAACTTGAGGCAATCGTGCCATGCGTAACTTAAAAAGCAATAGCAGTAGTTAATACTTGCGTTTCCTAGTTAGATTGCAGACTCTATTACAAGCCTCATGTGGAAAGACGGGACGACTGGTATTACTGCATGTCCGTTCGTAGCATTCTTCCATACAAGTTTTTGAACATGAGTCATTGGCTTGATTACTTTTGCTTTAGAACTGCGCATAACCTGCTTCTTGTGATTCTGAGTCACGCACGGCTGGCAATATGTTGATGTCATGATTTAGCTGCTCCGTTCCCATAATTAGTTGACTATGCAAGCTTTGAATGGGCTTGGCCCTTGCGAAAAGGTCTTGCTGCTCGTACATAGTAAGATGCTGTATCTCTGTTTGGGCCCGGATTTGTTTTTCAGTTGCCGGATACCCATATTAGATCTTCGTTTTAAGAAGCAAACCCTATTTTTTTGTATGACCCTATTGTTCCCTTCTAGTGGCACGCAAAACAATTGAAATCCGTAGGAAGTTCATATCGTTGATATGGAAAGAAAGACACATTCTTCTCGTATCCAGGCCGAAGCAAGCTCATCATTTGGAATCTTGCCTTCGTACCTTGACCTTGGAACGTCAAACTCATTAACACACTGTCTGCTCGTACGTGTGGGTTACTCTGGAAGCCGTTTTCTAGATTGCCTACTCATAAATGCCAAAGTCGATAGAATACTCGTGGAGTGGTCTGCCAAAATCTTCGTAGGATCAAACGAAGCTGTGAATATCTCGGTAAGAATGTCTGTTGCCTGTACTACTAGAAGATGTATGTATGATGTGGAAGTGTCCTAAGTTGAAGTGATCATGAGTGGAGGTAGTGCTGGCGCACATTCATCCCCAACCACATCACTTGATCAAGGTTGCAGAATTGCGGCTTGTAGTTCAAGTCCAAGTTGCTGGCGATGCCCAAACGTAGTAAAGAGAGCGCAACTTGGAGCCCGTGTTCCCAGATCCCAATTCTGCGAAGGTGCTTCCCTCACTCGTCGTGAATGAATTCCTTCAAACTCGTACACTTTCGGTTCCATTACTCGTTACTAAGTAGGTATACACAATTCGTTTCCATCGCATGTACAAAGTCGCGATTGTAATTCTGAAAGTCATGATCGTATTCACTCGCGATCTTCTTCCTTGCAATCGACTCGCCGTATCTATCCCCTTTGTTCCCATGGTATGCGCTTTCTCGCAGCTTAACCCATCCCATTCGAGTGCACCTGTGTACAAGACAAGGGATTGTTGGCCTGGAGAATGGGAGAATGGGAGAATGGAATCAATCCCAAATCCTGTCGATCTGTGACTCGAGCAATGCCATCTTCGTTTGCACGTGTAAAAGAAACTGAAGTGACAGTTGATAGTAGTTTGATCGTGCTCATAGCTATATGCCGTGTAGCCTCATTCTCGGTAATTTCTAAGCAAACTATATGTCGTGCGCTTTCTGCAAGATAGAACATAAGGTAAGTAAGCGTGTTCTTCTTCGAACTGGTGCACTGGGGGTTCGAATGCAATTATCGTTCCATGCGTTCTGCAATCTTTTGTCGTGCTCGGTCGCTTATGACCCTTTCTTAAGTACGAATCGTGTAGTCTAATAGAGTACAAGTACTTAAGTAAGTAATTACCATATCGCTACAGCAAACCGTAGCAGAGTGAGGCTGGCCTGTATGCACCCAGCGTTATGGACTTTATTGTAAACAATGCCGTGTCATGTTGCTTCGGTGTTGATTTCTTGAACTGAATGCGTACTTCTTCTTTCTTTACGTGCCGAAGCATATCCTTTATGCTTCGTATGGATGGATGGTTTAGGTCCCGCATTTTATCCACTCGGTAAAATAAGCCGTCAGCGCTTCCAGATCTTTGATGAGTACATAGTGCGAAGTTGTCCTTCGTCTTACGATCGTGCAGTCGTATGGCTTGTGTGGATCCATTGTACACGTGTCGATTTTGGTCAAGTCCATATAGCTCTTCATAATCTATTCTTCAAATCATACGTAGCACTTCCTTCCATTTGCAGACGGTATTCGTTCTGTTACTCGTGCATCCTGTTATCACTGTTGCTTTTCTAAAGAGACACTTGTTGCCAGTTAAGAGCTTTCAGTGAACAAGAGATGAAGAAGAAGGGAATACGAAGGGATTGGCTTAAGTTAATCAACGGCGGGACAAAACGGGAAGGAGTTTCGCCCATCTTCTAGCAAAAAGAAAAGAGGAACTAAGAAAAAATACATTCCGTCCCTACTCAGGATTGAACTGAGAATCTTTCGATTGCACATAACAGTCGAACGCCCTAACCAGTTAGGCCATAGAGACAACACATAGCAGGATTTTCGGGACAGCATTTTTGAGGAATTCCGCACGCATGTCCGGAAAGCTCCCTTCCGACCGATCGGCCAAAACCTTGATTTCCAGCGGCGTAATCTCCCCAACCTGAAAATGCAGGAAAACGTGTCCGCTCGATCGATCCCTGAGTGACGAATAATGCGTTCAGGTTCTCACACGCCTCATTCAACCTCACCTTTTCTTCCCTACCGAGATATCGCCTGATTCAACCTCACAACAGCACCTTTGGATCTCGATGTTCGCAACCTCTACCCGTTCCAAGCGCCCAGGCCCGGCCAACCTAAGCCCCCGAGACAGCTTACAACCTCCCGCTTCGCGCTCAACTGGATTACCACGTAAACCTAAAGAAGGGTAGAGATGACGATCGGCCATCTCCGGAAGTCGTTACCGAGTCATCAGGATCGGGACGCGGTAGGTTAAGGTTGTTTGCGATAAGGATGATGTTGGTGCCGTGTGTGGTGGTTAGAGGCTCAGTTGCGGGTGATCGGCTTTGCAGGCTTCGTGGGAGCCATGAGTTGGAGTTTTGGGTGCGACGATCGATGTGTTGGTGATGTTCAGCCGCTTGCGATGCCGGAAGAAGAGATTCGTATTCACAATAGGGGTCCAAGGGGAGTTTTATACGAATTGAACGGTCACTGAAATGTGCACCGGGCAGATTGCACCTTCCGGAACGGCTGCACAGGAAAGGATGTTACACCCGCAGCAGCTCCGCCGAAGGGGGCCAAGGTTTGCCAACAGGAGATAAGCGCAGGCTAAACTGGATAGGGGCTAGGGGTAGAAGTCAATTCCAGGTTTGACGTGCGAAAAGTTACATCACTCACGATCTTTTTCTGGCTGAAACGGTGTTGCGTTCCTGAGCGCACATCAGGATTTCGCAGTAAGAAGCACGTTAGTGGAGGATATTATTGGCAGGGGGCAAGTACTGGATTCAATGGAATTGAACAGGGCGCGAGGTTGGGAATGACCGGTTTGGACACTGCCCTGCCCTACTGGAGACCTTATCTTGGTAGTGGGGGGGACCGGGGGGTTAAAGGAAAAGGCTTTGCAACTTCTCTTTGAAAGTGCTGCCTCGAACCGCTACCTCGACATCACCAACAACTACATCAAAGGAAAAAGATTGCAGCACGTCAACGCAACGCCCTGAGCCACGAGATTGCTACAAACCCATTCATCTGGCACCTCATACCCCCGTCCTGAGACCCTTCCTTCGTTTCCAGGGTCACTTTCAGTCGTTCTCGTACAGTCCACATTCGCTTCGTCTGTCTTCTTCCAAGTTCTGTTCGATACCAAGCTCCTTCTTCAGCTGAAAACCACATCACCACCTCACCACCCAGACTCCTCCAAGTTTCATCATTGTCGACGGCCTTCTAGAACTCTCCAACAATGGGGTTCTTTACCAAAGTCTTCTCCGACAAGGACAAGAAGTCCGACAAATCCAAGACCCTCACCAAGCGTCCCTCTACTATCAAGCCTACCTTACCTCCTGTCATTCCCTCGGAACCAATCGAGCTCCCAGTCAACAACCCTTCCTCACCACCGAAACCAGTCAAGCGTCCCGTTCCGAAACAAACTCCTTCCGAATACGCTCCGGAACCCGTCATCCCTACTTCATCCCTTCCCGGGTTGTCAAGACCTCATCCAGTTCCACTCGCTCTCTCGGAGGACTCTGCTTCGAGCTCTTCGACACTCGATAGCATCCTCACTACCGAATCATCCTCCACTGCCAACACCTCGCCGAATTCATCGTTGCCAAACATCCAACTACCTATCCATCTTCCAAAGGGATCTCTAGGATCTTTCCCTCAGAATGGCCAATACACTGCCTACCAGCGTCCACAAGCTCCTCCACCACGCCCACCAAAGATCCGGTCCAGTCCATTAGCACCACTCCCCGACAATGCTCCCAACTTTTCAAAGATCGCAGTGACGCCTCGGTCCACACCTCCACCAAATGTCCAGCAGCAACGACAGATTCAGCATCGTCAATCGGTGCAATATCCTCCACAGCAACAGGAGCAGCACCAACTCAAGCAACGTCAGTCAATGCAGTACCCACCCCAGCAGAACCGCCAATCGATGCAGTATCCTCCACAACAGTATCCACCACAGCAAAATCAGCAGCAGAGGCCTCAGCAACAGGAAGCCTACCAGCAGAGACCGCAGCAGGGTCAGGAAAGGGGGCCGACAAGAAGGAATTCCATGCCGGCTCCGAATGGGTACTACCGGGGAGTACCACCACCACCTCAGCAAAGGCCGCATCAGAGACAGTCTTCGGACTCGGCGATTGCTGAACTACCGACCCTGTACAACAAGTCCCTCCGTTCGTCCTCAACATCTAGCCTTACCTCATTGGCATCAACCAATTGCTCCATCACAAACACCAGAAGAAAGAGCAAAGACTTCCCATTGACGATGTTGCCTCGCTCCAATGCCTCGGGAGAGTTTTCGCATCTGTCGATTCTCTCCGGTGATCCATTGGGCGGATCATTCCACCGTTATCCAACTGCCATCACTTCAGCCCCTTCGTCCCCCACCGGTTCAAGGACCGACCTCAATCTCGCCCCTGAAATCCAGCGGATTAGACCACTCAGCCAAGTCCAGATCCAGAAGCCCGTACGACCTAGTGAGGGTGGAAAGAGTCGGAAGCGGTCCAGCACGATGCAAAAGAAGAAATTCACCGGTGGCTTCGAACCGACCATCCCAGAGGAACCGGCCGGACCTAGTCGAGGAAAGAAATTAGGGGCACAAATGTGGGGCCGAGTCGGCGGAATGGACACGATGATGGCTGGAGTGAACGGCCAGTCGGATGGCCAGAGTCCCTATCAGCAAGAGGTGTATTCGCAGAGCGTCCCAAGCTCCGGCTTCGGTGGCTACAACCAAAACATGCGTCAAGAGTGGCAGCAGCAAGGCATGGGCGAAGACCGACGCCGCATCTCCGTGCAGTGATTTCGTGATTGTTCCCACCCTAAAATGGTGGGAATAGGGGGGAAGATATGGGATGGGCTTTGGAACTTTCTTATCGTCGGAGTTTCGGGTTTTGGAATCGCTTTTGCAGCGTTTGAGCGTTGCTCTTTCGGCCGAGAATCTGTTTCCAGCCGCCATGGCACAACCCATGGATGATTCCGTGGGCCAGCCATGGTGGAGACGATGTGATGATGTAATGGGTTATGAGGTTATGGAATTGTTTGTACTGCTTCTTTTTGTGTGTGTTTTAGGGTGTTGTAATTACATTAGTTTGAGCTTTGTTGATAGTTATATTTTGCGATTGTTGCGGTTTGCGTGTACTTGCGGTTAGGAGGTGGGAAGAGCTAATGGTGGGAGTGGTGGAGGGAAAGGGGAGGCATATACCCGAATTGAAATAAAAATATGGATAATTATCATTACTTGTGTCTGTTCTTGCTCGTGTCTTGTTGTGATTGTTTTTACGAAGAGAGGCTTGTGATTTCCCACAGTCCGGTTTGTTGCCGCCGGCATGGATTGTGAAGCCTCCGGATTTTGGCATCGATGTCTCTATGGCCTAACTGGTTAGGGCGTTCGACTGTTATCATGGATGCAATCGAAAGATTCTCAGTTCAATCCTGAGTAGGGACGGATCTGCCCTCTTTTGCCGTTTTTCCCTTCGGTATCGAATGAAGAGATGCGTGGTGCCTCGATCTTTGCGTTTTGGGGGAGGCCGTCCTTCCCTTTTCGTTCGGCAGTTCATGGTGCAGGCTTTGACGTCTTCGAATATAGGAAAGGGCTCAACGTTCTTCCCATCACTGAACAAACATTTCAAGCAACGGAACGAGCGCTTTGCTTGAGAATGCAATGTACGAGCTCAAATAATTTACAACTCACAGGAGAAGAAATGCTACGTGAACTTAAAACGACCCAGAAGAAAGACATGAACTGTTCAAGGATGAGAAGCTGACGACACGGTTGGCTTTAGTTGTGTAGTTCAGAGAAAAAATCACAGAAAAATCGGCAACCGAGTTCAGCAGCGTAAAGCCTACTCGGTCTCATTCATTCTTCAGCTAGCTAATCGCTAAATTCGGCCAGAATGAACGTAATACGCACGCACGACGTCGTTGCACGTCCCGACTGAGAGAGGAGATGATTGCCAACAAGTGGCCCGGCCCATAAAGATTAGTACCACGAGTTCCAAGGATCAATCAGTTGGTGAAAGGTCCTGATCCGAGTGGTCAGAAACTACCAGTATGCACGAGTATCAGGCTTGCAAAGATAAAAGAATATCAACCTAAAGCACTACAACACGTTTTGATATGAATACGTCAGAGAATTCCACACGTCAGCTAGAAGGATGATGACATTGGAGTACGTAGTTATAGGCTATAGGAAGGTCTTAAGGGGGATGTTTGATAGTGATTGCGCAACCGGATCGATACATCTTTGCAAAGAAGCTTTGAGAAGCAAGCCACACGGTAATCGGGCTCTGACTCTGAGCTTCGATGATACCGTTATACGATATCAAGTTGTGAAGGGACCCACCGAGTCACCAAATGTTTGGTATATGAATAATGAAACATCTTCTTGGAAGTTAACACATTGAAGACGAGCACTTGTATTTTCTCGAAACGAACGTTGCCTTCGAACACGAAATTACTAGTCTGTCTATTTTCATAGGCCATGAAAAATAATTTATACGCTAGAACGTTAGCTTTCAGCCAGCTGTCACTGGAAGTGCTCTTACGGTCATGAGCTAGAAGCTTAATATACAGGACTACGAACGAAAGCTCTTCATCGACCCAACACTCTTTTAGACTTAAGTATACCCCTTCGAGATAGTCACACGAGATCGAGGTATCTTAGCTGAAGCACTGCAACATACGGATCTCCACAAGAAGACCTAAATGTACGAGATTATCTACAGACTTCAAAGTTGCGACTTGGAAATTGCGAGATATATATATGTACGAGGTACTTTGACAGAATTCCTTCTTTTCATCGTTTCTTCAAGCACATGATGATGCTGCAGGTGAGTTGCACACACGGTACAGAACCTTGCATTAATTACCGCCATAATGCATGACGCATCAAGTTTTGGAGAAAGTAAAAGTGCGACTTGAGAAGAAATACTTCGCACCAGATACAGACACAGAGAAGCACAACTAGTTTACGCATCAAAGAGCCACCTGCCTCCAAGATCAATGGTCTCCCGATCCGAACGTACGAATCACCAATCCAAGGAAGACAAAAAGATTAAGAGGCGAAAGTTCTGCACGAGATGATATTCAGATTACAAATTACCATCATATTCAGAGCTTGGGTATATGAGATTGTTTACCAGTATTCTTTGAGAACGTATACGTACGAGTCCTCCATTACTCCAAGCGAACGGAGAAGCTGGCTGCTCAGACAAGCTCACGGCAAAAGAAAACTGCACTATTGGCATAACGGCAAACGCTTCTTGTAAATCGTCGTTAATGCCATAATACGTCTTGAGAGAAAACCACAGAAGCTGTTTTTTACCATGCGAACAAGCAGCAGAATTACGAATGAGACAACTACGTTCAAATGATCTCGCAAGCCGAGTCACGAACTCTAACAACACAAAAAAAGAAAGAAAACAGAGGAGGAACTCTCTCATCACACGAGCTTCCTTTCGAACTATAATAATTGCTGATACCAATGTGTGTACAAGATGCGTTAACATATCATTGGCTTCTCCCTTATTCAACTTATCTTCTCTTCAGCTTACACCACCCGCGAAAGATCTTAAGAGAGCTTCGGAATTTGACTTGAAAGAAAGCAGTCTAGGCAGAGAGTAACGTTCATGCACGTAGGCAAGTCTGAACACAAAAACTATGGAAGGACAAAGTACGTTCGGGCGATTCAGCTAGCACGAACGCATGCCACGCACTACAAGAAGACCCAAAGGGGACGAAGCCGAAAAGAAATGGAGTTTCGTTTCACGAGGTCATTTTCAAGCTACAAGAAATGCTGTTCCTAGTGCGTGTACAAGATGCTTTAAAAAACGCGCCTGTTTCTTCGTTTTACTACTCATCTTCTCCACAATGTACAGTCGCACAGGAAAGCAAATGTCAGAATACTTGGTCCTGAGAGAAACATCACGAGTCAGTTATAATCGGACTACGCAGACAAGCACGAAAACAACGAACGAGCGGCGGATTACGTTCAAATGATCCAACAACTCGTATCACGAACCCTAACAAGACTCAAAGGAGACGAGATTAGAATCAAGACCCTCACTACACGAGATCACCTTCAAAATACAAGGAATTGGCAGCACATTTCCTACGGGATACTTTAGCAAAAGCATTTGTTTCTTCGTAAGTCCAAACGTCTTCCTGTCAAACTACACTCCGCATGAAGAAAATGGCAGACTACCCGAACACGTCTCGAGAGAATCCTAAGAGCCAGTTACGGGCTATATAATGCAGACAAGCAAACGATCAATCATCACAGAACAGTCAATAAGTACGTTCAAAAGACTCACAACAAACACGACATTCGGGCGATATTAAGACATAACGAAGTCAAAAAGAAATGGAATTCCACTGTTGCACGACATCATCTTCAATTCAAACTACAAAGAAATGTCACCAACGGTATTTACGAAATACGTTAGCAAAAGCACTTGTTCCTTCGTTATTCAAAGTATCCTGCTTCTAGAGAACCCACCTTACGAAAGAGAATGTGAAAATACATACATCTTGAGAGATACTGAGCGATCCGTTACGAGCTACGCAGACAAACACGAGAACTACCAAAGACCCAGTATACGTTCAAAAACTTCTCACCTACTTGCGCCACGCACTCCAGAAAACGCAAAGGAGACGAAGTCAGAATAGAAGATCATGGTCACCGCACGACATCCCTTTGAAAAGTACAAAGATACGCCGAGCACGTTGGTACGAGAAATTTTAGCAAAAGCATATGTTTGTTTCTTCATAGTTTTCTCCAAGTACGCTTCACATGAACAAGCTTGCAAGAATGATAGAGTATTCGGAGTCGACACGTCTTGGGAGAAACTGATCGATCCGTTACGAGCTACGCAGACAAGCACGAGAATTACCAAAGAGCCAATATACGTTCAAGAGATCCAGCACCAACTCGTGCCACGCACAACTACGAAACCCAAAGGGGACGACGTCACCAAGTACTGCCAGCCCTATTACACGAGATCACTTTTTAAAGCATGAGGTCCAGGAAACAGTCGTACGAGATACTTGATCATATCCATTTATTCCGAACCCCAAAAACACTCACGTATCTCTTCTCATACCGATTC
The DNA here is from genome assembly GCA_003788565.2 of Ascobolus immersus RN42. NCBI lineage: Eukaryota > Fungi > Ascomycota > Pezizomycetes > Pezizales > Ascobolaceae > Ascobolus > Ascobolus immersus. The sequence continues at coordinate 595,532 of ML119657.1, read as the reverse complement.
AACCACCGTTCTCTACACATAGGCACGACTAACCACTATCTCCCCCTAGACCATCGAACGTGAAAACAAGAACTAAACAAAAACGATAATGAAACCTACTACGAGCTCCGTACCTAATGTCTCTCACGAGTCTGGTCCTCCACTTAAACCATAACCGCAACACCCCCAAACAGACCGATACCCATAACCTCACGTGCACAAGACATCCCATCAAAGTAAGGTACATCCGGCGGTGGTCCACTCGGTTTCGGCCCAGGATACATCGGTGGTCCTCTATGACGTGGTGGTGTAGGCGGGGTTGGACGTGGAAATGGGTTGGGTCCTGGACCGCCTCCTGGTGGAGAGGGTGGTGGCGTATAAGGACTCTGTTTGCTGCGTGGAGGACTGGCTGAGAGGTTAGCGGTGAGGTTGAGGTGCTTACCTGGTGGGGTGGGAGGGGTTGGACGGGGGAAGGGGTTTGGTCCGGGACCTCCACCTGGGGGGGAGGGTGGTGGGGTATAGGGAACCTCAACTAGAGCGTTAGCAAGTCGTCCGGGCGGAGTTGGTGGGGTTGGACGAGGGAATGGATTTGGTCCAGGTCCTCCTCCCGGTGGGGACGGTGGAGGCGTATAAGGCCGGCTACGAGGATTATTAGGATCCGGATAACTTGGGCGTGGGCTGGGAGGTGGGGTTGGTAGCATGTCTGAGTCGTCAAGACGTCCTGGAGGAGTAGGCGGAGTTGGACGCGGAAACGGATTTGGTCCAGGTCCTCCCCCGGGTGGAGAGGGTGGAGGCGTGTAAGGTCTGTTGCGAGGACCGTTGGGATCCGGATAACTCGGTCGTGGGCTTGGAGGTGGGGTTGGTAGCATGTCCGAATCGTCGAGACGTCCTGGTGGAGTAGGCGGAGTAGGCCGAGGAAACGGGTTCGGCCGCGGTCCGCCTCCGGGTGGTGATGGTGGTGGTGTGTAAGGAAACGCTATACCATGTTGCCGAGGGCGGTTTGGGCACCCTGGCTCGGGACTCGGAGGTGGAGGTGGTGGTACTCCGGAATCTCCAGTTTCTCCAGAGTTGGTAGGAGATGGCGGTGGAGCCGGTGGTGGGCCACTTGGACCTGGGTAGGGAATGTATGGAGTCGGGGCCTGAACAACTCCGCGGCTGAGATGCTTGCTTGGTCCTGGATAAGAGCCCGGCTCTGGTGTTGAAGGTCGTACTCGCGGCATTGGGGTGTTGTCGAGGCGTCCTGGTGGTGTTGGCGGAGTGGGACGAGGAAACGGGTTTGGCCCAGGTCCGCCTCCGGGTGGGCTTGGTGGTGGCGTATAAGGCACCTGGATCTCTTCGTGAACTTGAACATCGAGACGGCCTGGTGGTGTCGGTGGAGTAGGACGAGGAACCGGATTTGGTGCCGGCCCGCCACCTGGAGGGCTGGGTGGAGGCGTATAAGGTACTGATAGTCTACCATCAACGACAAGCGGGCGGTAACGAGGACGGTTTGGACAGCCTGGCTCAGAGCTTGGAACTGGCGGCATGCCGAAGTCATCGAGCCGTCTAGCTGGAGTCGGTGGAGTAGGCCGAGGAAACGGGTTTGGACCTGGGCCTCCGCCGGGGGGTGAGGGGGGTGGTGTGTAGGGCATTGCTGGTGTTGTTGAGGTTGGTTGGGTGTGTAGTATACTGATGATTGTCTATGCCGAAGCAGAAGTGTGAAGATGAAGGTGCTAGAAAGCGGTGAGGATTGGAAAGCACGGGTGAAGAGCTTGCCTTTATACACATCCGTTGTTCTCTGGTAGCGATGCTGAAACGGCTGTTGAGGTGAAGAGCTGGGGGAGTGGGTTTAGTGGATTGAGGTGATGCTGTTTCTAGAGTGAAGGTGTTTCGTGGTCGAAGGTGCTGAGGAATGTTGCTGAATGTGTTTCGAGCAAAGTGTTGAGGATTGGTACCATGGATGTTTGCACTGGCATGCCAAAGAAGGAAGGACAAGGAATCGTTGGGTTCCATGGCAACGGCCTCCATACTACAGAAATGCAGCACGACAAAGTAAACAATCAAAGCAGTCTAGAAGGAGCAGCGAGTTCGATACGATTCACACACACACAAATGTACACGTAAGTAAATACAAGCATTAAGCACGCAAAGAATTGCGGAAGAAGAAGAGCCGGGATAGTATACAATACACCAACCTAAGCATCCCACCCAACACCCCATTCCAAGAAAAAGAAAAGAACCATAAATTCAACCCAACTATCACTAAAATGGTATGTGGTATAACGCATACTACAACAGAAAAATCCAATACTCTAAATCCCCCCCAACCATCCAATCCCTCACTGCGACCCCCCCTCCCCCATCCCCTCCTCCAACTTGGTATCCCAAGCCTGCGCAAAGAAAACCCTCGCATCCTCCTCCCACAAGTTGGCAATCGAATACAAATTCCCTGCCTTTGGTCAGCCCTTTCCTTTCCCTTTCCTTATCCTTCCTCCCCTTCCTTCCCCTAAACCAACCAACCAGAAAAAAAAGGAAGAACAAAAACTCACCTCTCGGAATACTAAACTGCCCCCCGCCCCTCACCCTCACCACATTCTCCCCCACGGTAACCTCCAACCGTCCGCGGATGACATACATGATGATATGCATCTTCCCCGAATTCTTGACGCGCTTCATCCCGCCGGACGGGAAGTCAATCAGGCCGGCGCCGATAAACTCTTTGCTTGTCGTTTTGCACAGCCCGAAATTCCCATTCGCGACATGACTAAACAATATTTTCGACGGCGCAATGGCGATTTCTATTTTCACCGTAAGCAGCAGTTCATGAACTGGAAGGAAGGGAAAAAGTCGGAACGTACCTTCATTAACAAACATCTCCTGATCCTCCTCGACCTCCTCAGGCTGGGGATACTCGCGAACCATACCCTCGAAAATCCCCTCCCGTTCCCAATCCTCCTCCTCCACTTCAGTGTCCTCCTTGTCCTCCAAGCTCTCCTCCCTCCTCCTCTTCTTCCGTGCTCCCTGTGTGCTGCCCTTCTTCCGCTTCTCCCTCCGCGGCGGACTCGGCTCGTCGATTCTCACCACCTCCGCCACACCCCCGACTCCCAAATCGCCGAACTTCCCCTGCGACGGGGCGAAGACGACGCGCTCGTTTTTCCAGAATTGGAGTGGCTCGATACGGGTGCGGTGCGAGCGCCGAGCACCGGGTGTCTGGGCTTTGGGAGGCGCTGGCTTTTCGACGCGGACGGTCTGGGTGGGGCGGGGCTCGTCGTCCTTCAGCGGGACTTTCTCGGCTTTGGGTTTGGCGGTGGGTTTCGATTTCTGCGGTGGCTTCTTCGGTGCCTTGGCTTTGGGTTTTGAGGGGGCCGAGTCGGAGGCTGAGCCGGATTGGCTGGGTGTCTTTCCGAGGAGGCCGCGGCCTTCTTTCTTCGCGACGGCGGCGGAACCTGCGGCGGCTTTTTTGGGTGGGCCGGAGGGTTTGCCGGGTTTCTTTGCCTTCCGGGTGGGAGAGGCGGTGGTGAGGGCGTCTTCGGCGGCGAGGGCGTCGGAGGGGGTTACGTCGAGGGGTTGTTTTGTGGCGGGGAGTTTCTTGGTCCGTCCCTTTTGCTTCGGTGCAGGCGGTGGCGTGGGCGGGAGGTGGTGCTCCTCTTCGTGCTCTTCCTGCTCGGGCTCGTCGGCGGACTGCAACTCCTCCTCCTCGTCGTCGGCGCCGAGTTCGGGGGAGGGTGAACGGGAGGGGAGGGGTTGTTTGCGGGCTTTTTGGGCGGCGGTTGCGGGTTTGGTGGGTTTTGCCGGGGCGGGGGGTTTGCGGGCGGTTTGTTTCGACTTGACGGTTTTCTTGGGCGGTGGTGCTGGCGAGGGTGAGCGTTCCGGTTCGGGGTCGGGTGAGGGCGAGGCTGGGTCGTCGTAGTTGAGCTCTGGTGACGGCGACGAGGGGCGTTTCCGGGATTTCTTCGGGGCGGGGGAGGTGATGAGTTCCGGGCTGGGTTCCTTCCTGGCGTGGGGTTTCTTCGTTTGTTTCGTCTTTGCCGGCGGTGGTGGGGTTGGCTCCCGTTCTTCTTCCTCCTCCTCTTCCTCCTCCTCTTCGGTAGCGTTCTCGTCGACGTCGCCGAGGTCTGGGCTGGGTTCGGAGCGGCGGGAGTGTTTGGCTGCGGCGATTGCGGCGCGGGGTTTGAGGGAGAGGGAGAAGGGTTGGTCTGCGTCGGAGTCGGGCTCGGCTTCGGTCTCGGGTTCGTCTGCTGGGGGGTTGCCGTTTGGTTTTGCGTTTTCCAGGTCCTCCAGCTCGGCGAGGAAATCGTCGTCGTCGTCGTCGGTGATGGGGGCTTTCTTGGTGAATTTCGACATGCTCATCAGGCCTTTCTTCTTGGGCGGTTCTTCTTTCCTCTGCTGCTGCTGTGGTGGTGGTGGTGGGCCCGGCGGCGTCGTGGTCGTCTCGGTCCGTTCGTTTCTGTCCCCACTACTCCTGCCCGTCCCCTGCGTCCTCCCCACCACCGCAGCCCCAGCCCGCACCGGCATGTTGTTGTTCCG